>JALNQF010000340.1:0-44706 GCA_028456385.1 Ophiosphaerella korrae | reverse complement strand
GAAAGAGATTAATACGCTACTAGTAGCTAGTACCTAGGAAGAGATAGAGCGCTTATAATTAAGTAATTAGCTACTACTTCTAAAGTAAGTTTTTATATATAAACTTAACTAAGATAACTACTTTTTTAAGTATAAAGCTTAGATTATAGTATATAGAAACTTTTAAATAATTAATTTAATATAATTAACTTATACTACTATATTAGTAGTACGCTTATTGTAAACTATAATAGTAATTATAGCTAAGTTTAACCTAAAAGTAGCTTAGTATAATATTATTAGAGTATTTCTCTATATATATAGAGATTATTAACTAGTAGTTATCTATAAGCTTCTAAATAGGTTTAAAGTAGCTAGTAAGTATATTAAGCTTAATTAAGTACTATATAGCCTTAAAGACTTACTACTTTTTTAGTATAAAAAGCTTTTAAAAATACTTAAATAAGCTAGTTTTATAGTTTTAAAAGAAAAGCTATACTTATTCTATAATAAAGAGTATAAAATACTTTTTCTTTTCTATATTAATAATATATTAGTAATATATTATAAAATCTACTAATTAGAAGCTTACTAAATTATTAAAAAAATTAAATAAGTATATAATATAAAAGATAAAAGCTTAGTAAACTAGTTCCTAAGTATATAAGTAATATAGAGTTAGCTAAATAAAACTATTATACTTATCTATAATAAGTATATTAATAAAATAGTAAAAAAGTTTAATTTTATAAGTTTTATAAGCTTTTTAGTAACTCTATTACTAGTAAAAAAGCTATAACTAAGTAAAAAAAAAGCTTTAAAGTATAAAATTAAAGACTACTAAAAGTAAGTAGAATCTATTTTATATATAGAAATAATAGTATAACTAAATATTATATTTATAGCTACTAAGCTCTCTTAATATTTTATAAACCTAAGCTAAAAGTATTTTAAAGTAGTAAACTAAGTTATTATTTACTTATATAGAACTTAGTACTTATTAGTTTAATATAGTAAGTAGTAAGATAGCTAGTAGTAAGATAGTAAGTAGTAAAATAGTAAGAAGTAAGGTACTAAGCTACTTATATATAGAGATATATTATTTACTAATAATCTAGTAATATACTACTTATCTTATAGCTATATTATAATACTCTTTAGTAAAGTAGTAATATAGAAAGTAGTATAATAAGCTATAATAACTACTTTTACTACTAAAGCTAAGCTACTTATACTTAAGTATATAAGTAAAAAAGTAATAGTACTAAAAAGACTTTTTTAAAAGCTTATACTAGACCTAAAAGCTACTTAAATAATTTTCTATAATAATTAGTAAATAATTAGACTTAATATATTCTACTACTAAGTTAGCTATACTACTAAGCTAGCTACTTTTTTCTTAGTATTATAAATACTACTTCTATAATACTATATCTTAATAATAGTAAAATATTATTTTTAAATAAGAAGGTAGGCTTAAGCTTACTATCTAAGCTTTAGCTTCTAGCTAGTTTTAAAGCTAATAACGTACTACTAAGGCTTTTAATATCTATTATTAATAGCTCTCTAAATAGCTTAAAAGAATTACTCTATACGTAACTATATAACCTAGCTACTAGAAACTAACTATAACTAAAGAGTAGTTAATTATCTAATATATTCTTAACCTTAATTAGTAAGAATTTATGCTCTAGCTCTATAAAGTAGCTAATATAGCTAATAAACTACTTACTATATAGAGTAAAATACTTATAGGTAAGAACTAGCCTATATACTTTATAGTACGTTTAGCTAAGCTAAAAATAGTATTTAATTAAGTAAAAGATTACTAGAAAATACTTTAAGAAAATCTTAAAGTTATTAGTAAGTAGTTTAAGCTTATAGAAGAGACTAAAGCTTAGTATAAAGTAGTAGATAAAGATATCTATAACTTTAATAAGACTAGCTTCTAAATAAAAGTAATTAAGTTAATAAAGGTTATTATAGGCTTAGAGAAGTATTAATAACTTACTTTTACTTAGAGTAGTAATTATAAGTAAGTTATAGTAATCTAGGGTATTTATATAGTAAAGTATATAATCCTACTATTTATTATTTATAAAAGACGTATCTATATCTCTACTTAGTATAAAGAAGTAAGTATACTACTTAATTAGAAGCTCTTAGTTTTAGAGAATAGCTAAATAACTAATATACTTAGTTTAGAGTAGTTAAAGTACTTTAACGCGTATATAAAGTTACGCTAAGTAAGAGTATACTAGCTACTTATCTTAAATAACTATAAAAGTTACTTTAACTAAGATTTTAAAAACTACTACTTTAAAAATAAGATTCTAACCTTTTATATACTAGCTTATTTATTATATATCTTCTAGCTACTTAATATAGTATACTTTTTACTACTAAAGTATAAGTATTCTAAGTATATATAAAGCTTAGTATAGAAACGCATTTTCTATATTAATAAGAAAGGTATCTTTTAAGCTTTTAGAAATATATTTTTTAATATATTTACTAAGAAAAACTATAAAAAAGCTTTTAAGGCTTTAGAACTTATTCTTCTAAATATATAGTAAGTACTAGATTACTTTAATATATATATTTATACTCTACTAAGACTTCTACTACTAAAAATACTATAGTAGTTAAAGACTCTAAGTAATACTTATATATTTAAGTCTTAGTTAAAGCTCTTAAGTAACTTTTTTTATTACTTACTTACTACTATATAAAGCTTCTTTTACTAGCTTATTAAAAGTACTAAATTAATACTATATAAAAGTATTCTTTAAGAAGCTTATATAAAAGAGCTTAAAAAGTAATTAGAAGTAATAACTAAGTAAAAATTATATAAATAAAAGTAAATCTAGTATAGTAAGACTATAGAGTATAGAAAAGTATTAATATAAGTAGCTAGAAAAGCGTTAATAACTATATAGAAGAGTAAGAAAGCTTATAGTAAGAGTAATTAGAAAAAAGCTTAGTTAAGATAATAGTACTATAGAAACTATAAGAAGACTAAGTATAATGCGTAAATATACTAAGAAGATAAAGAAAAGACTTTTAAATTAGATATTAGTATTATATTAGTAAGAAGTACTAAGTAATATCTATTATTAACTCCTAAAGTTATAGTATTTATAATACTAAAAAAAAGTAGCTAGCTTAGTAGTATAGCTAGCTTAGTAGTAAAATACGTTATTATAAGTAAAAATAAAAGAGTAATAATATACTTATATTATATAGATATATAGAATATATAGTTAAGATAAAAGTATACTAAAAGCTTATTTTAAGTTTTTTATATACTAATAAGTAAAATACTAGTAAATAGCCTAACTAAGTACTTTTTAGAGTAGTAATTTAAGAAATTTAAAGCTTACTTTAACTTTAAAAATATATAAGCTAAGCTTAAGTTATAAAAATTATAAAAGTAAAGTATAAAGCTATAAAAAAGTCTTTAAATTAAAGTACTAAAGTATAAAGTTAAAGCTTAAAACTAAGCTTAAAATAAAGTATTTATATAAAATATAAAATTAATAAACTTATTAAAAAGTACTTTTATATATAAATAATATATAAAAGCTTTTTTAGCTTAAGTATTTTTAGCTAGTAAAGTAGTAATAGCTTTTAATATAAAGGTAGTATTAGTAAGTATAATAGTAGTAAGATTTTAAGTAAATATAAAAGTAAAAGTAAATATAAGTATAAGTATAAGTTAAAGTAAAAGTAAGTATAAGTATAAGTATAAGTATAAGTTAAAGTAAAAGTAAGTATAAGTATAAGTATAAGTTAAAGTAAAAGTAAGAGTAGCTAAAGAGTTTAAAAAGCTAAAGTTTTTTCTATAACTTTACTAAGTAGTATATAGAATATTTTTTAAAAAGCTTTAAGCTTTTTTTTTTAAAGCTTTATAAGCTTAAGTAGTAATAAAAGTAATAGTAGTATAGTAAGTAATTTTAAAAGTATAATATAAGTTAGTTAACTAATATTAAATAAAAAACTAGAGTAGCTTTTTAAATTAACTTATATAAGAATATAGCTATAGCTACTAGTAGTATAGTATATATAATACTAAACCTCTTTTTTAAAAAAGTTATAGTAGCTCTTATTATAGTAGCTTACTAATATACTATAAGTATAGTAAAAGTAAAACTTTTTATAAAGAGTACTTATAACTTCTTTAAAAAAAGAAGTATAAAAAAGTAAAAGTAAAAGTATTTATAGTACTTAAGTTTTTTTTAGTATACTTTTTTTTTTTAGTAGTAGTAGTAATAGTAGCTTTAAAAGTAGTATAAAAGTAAAATATATAAGTATAAGTAGCTTTTTTAGCTTTACTTTATAAAACGTATTAGTATAATAATTACTAATATAAAAAGTAAGCTTTAAAAGCTATAAAAATAGTTACTAAAAAGTTTATAAAGTTAAAAAAACTCTAAATATACTATATATAGTATATAAGCTTAAAATAAATAGTATTATAAGTAAAGTTATTTTTAACTAAGTTAAAATAACTACTATAAACTTTATTAAATAACTTTACTATATAGCTTACTTAGAAAGTATATTATAAGTTAAAGCTTTACTTTATATAAGTTAAGTAAGCTTATAGTAGTAAGTAAGCTATATAAGCTATTTAAGCTACTCTACTATATATAAGTAGCTTAGCTTAGTAGCTCTTTAATTAATAATTATCTTCTACTTATTTCTAAGCTTATATCTTATAATATTAGCTTATATATTTAGTACTTCTTTTTTATCTTTAGTTATCTTAAACTAACTTTTTTTTTTAAGCTTTTACTTCTATAGTCTTTTATAAAGTATTTTAGTTTTTTATATTTATAATATACTATATATTTTTTTTTAACTAGTAATCTTTTATATAGTAGCTTTTATTACTATAGTTAAAGTATACTAAGATTTTAGTTTTTTTCTTATTATCTTTATTTATATTAAAGATTATAAAGTCTTTACTATTATAGTTACTAGGTTATCTTTTATACTTATTTATCTTCTATTTATAAAGATTATTATTTACTTATATTACTTATCTTTTTAGATTTTCTAGTATCTTTAGTTTTTCTATTTAAATTAGTTTATACTAAATATTTAATTATAGTCTTTACTTAAAGTATAATATTAAAAATAGCTTATTTTATTCTATATATTATAATAGTTATTTTAACTATAATATATATTCTAAAATACTATTAAGTTATTAAAGCTTTTTTAGATTCTCTTTAGCTTATTAAGTAATATCTATATCTTTAAATCTTACTTTTATTTTTTTATAAAGTATTTATAACTTCTAAAAATAGCTTATATTTTATTTTTTTATATTCTTAGAGTATATAATATATAATCTTTCTAGTAAAGTTTAAACTATTTTATTATATTTTCTTTAAAGTATATTCTAATATAGATAACTTTTTTTTTATATTAAAGTAAAGTACTTATATATCTATTAAAAGTTATACTAAAGATAAAAAAAGTTTTAGTTTTTTTTTTAGTTTTATTAAACTTTTTAAGTATAAGTATTTTTAGTAGTTTCTTTATTTTACTTATCTTTAGTTTTTAAGTAATTTATTTTATTTAATTTTATTTTACTTAATATAGTTCTCTAGTTTATTATTCTATATAGTTAAAGTATTAATTAATAATTATATACTTTTTTTATTAGTAATTAAGTTATTTATATTTAACTTAACTACTTTCTTATTATAACTATAGTAAGAAAAATTAAGATAAAACTAATTAGTTTTAACTTAAGTACTAATAAAGTATAAAAGAAGTAAAGTAATAGCTTAGATTAGAAAATTACTTATAATTAGAATATATAATATAATCCTTTAATTTATAAAGTATATAGATAGAAATTAATTATAGATTAATAGATTAGTATAAATATATAAGTAGTAATAATATATTAATATTATAAGATATCTTTCTATTATTTATTGTTTATTACTTAATTATAAAATAAACTTTTATTATTAACTTCTAATCTACTAATACTTTTTTTCTAAAATAAGTTACTTATAGTTAATAATAAGTAGCTTTATAATACTTTACTAATTTAGTTATTAAAAGAAGTAAAGTATAAGTAGTATATAGTCTAAGCTAATATAATAGTAAAAAGCTAAACTAAGAAAAAAAGGAAAGTACTTCTAAGTAGTTATAAGTTAAATAGAACTAACTAAGTAGTACTTAAAATATACTTTAATAACCTAATTACTAAAAAAAAGATATATAAATAATTATTAATACTTAAGAAATAAAGAATAAAGAACTATAATACTATATTAACTAGAATAAAGCTTAAATTAAAGCTATTATAAAAAGATAAAACTATATAGAATAAATTACTAAAAGACTAGAAATAAGTATAATAAAGAAACTACTAAAAATACTTATACTTAAAAAATTTAATAAAATAAAGAAAAAACTAAAACTTTTTTTAGTATTAGTATAACTCTAGCTAGATATATAAGTACTATACTTTAATACTAAAGAAAAAAAGTAATATATATTAAAATATACTTTAAAGTAAACTTAATAAAATAGTTTAAACTTTACTAAATAAATTATATAATATATACTTTAAAAATAAAAAAAAAAAAATAAAAGCTATTTTTAAAAGTTATAAATACTTTATATAATAAATAAAAGTAGTATTTAAAGATATAGATATTACTTAGTAAGCTAAATAAAAGCTTAAAAAAGTTTTATAATATAAAAGTATTTTTAAATATATATTATAGATTAAATAACTATTATAAAATATAGAATAAAATAAGTTATCTTTAATATTATAATTTAAATAAAGACTAAAATTAAAAATCTAATACAAGATAATTTATATAGAAAAGCTAAGAATACTAAAAGCTTTAAAATACTAGGTAATATAAGTTAATAATAACTTCTAAGAATAGAGAATAAATAAATATAGAAGATAACTTAGATACTATAATAGAAAAGACTCTATAATCTTTAATATAAATAAAAATAAAAAAAAATAAAAACTTTATATATATTAACTATAGTAAAAAAAGCTACTATATAAAAGATTACTAGTTAAAAAAAAAAGATATAATATATTATAAATATAAAAAACTAAAATACTTTATAAAATACTATATAAGTAAAAACTTAAAAAAAGAAGCTTAGTTAAAGATAACTAAAAATAAGAATAAAGTACTAAAAGTATAAGCTAGACTTTAAAAAAAAGTAGTAGTAAGTAAAAAGTTATAATATATAATACTCTATAAATCTTTTTATTATAATAATAACTACTATAAATACTTTATAAAGAAGTAAAATATAAAATAGTTTTTATATAAGAAATATAATAGAGTCTCTTATTATTAACTATAAGTAACTTATTAGTAGTATTAGAAAATTAAAAGTTAATAATAAAAGCTTATATTATAATTTAGTAATAGGCTATAAATAATAGAAAAATATATTATAATATTAATATATTATTACTTATAGTTAGTAATTATATTACTAATACTATCTTAAGAGTATATATTACTAGTACTTATATACTTTTACTAATCTATTATATACTTTTATAAATTACTTAATATAGGTATAATAAAAGGAATCGAGATAGAGCTTATTAGTCTTAACTTAGTTACTAATAAAGTATAAGACAAGTAAAGTAATAATCTTAATTAGGAGACTATATATAACTAGGATACCTAGGCTAATCTATAATCTATAGACTCTTAGCATTAATAGATTATAGATTAAGATAATCTATAATCTACTAGTCTTAGTAACTATAGATTATAGATTATAACAAGTATATAGTTAGTAGGATACGTATTATTAGGATAGTATTAGTAATTTAATCCTTTAACTATAGAATACTAATATAAGATAGTTGTAAAGTATCTTCTATTATTTATAGTTATTATAGATTACCTCTAAGCTTTTACTATTAACTCCTAATCTACTAATATATAATATAAGTACCTATAGTTAATAATAGGCGGCCTATTATACCTTACTAATTTAGTTATTATAAGAAGTAAAGCGTAAGTAGCGCGTAGTCTAGCTAATATAATAGTAGAAAGTTTAACTAAATAATTAGGTAAAGCCCCTAGAAGTAGCCCTAAATTAGATAGCACTATATAGGAAACAATTAAAGGTTGTCTTAACTAACTAATTAATAATAAGGAAGATATAAAAATAGTAATTAATACTCTAGAAATATAGAATAAAGAGCTTTAAGACTACGTAAAGTAAAATAAAGTATAGATTAAAGCTATTATCTAAGAATAGAACTAAATAAAATTAATTACTTAAAGACTAGAGATAAGTACGATAAAGAAAATACCTAAGATACCTATCCTTAAGAAGTTTAATAGAGAAAAGGAAAACTAAAACCTTTTATTATATTAGTATAACTCTAGATAAATATATAAGTACTATACTTTGATATAGAAGAAAAGAAAGTAATATATATTAGACTATACCTTAAAGAAGACGTAATAAGATAGTATTAACCTTACTAGATAGATTATATAATATATTTTCTAATAACCTAAAAGGATAAAACTAGAGCTATCTTTAGAAGTTATAAATACTTTACTAAACAAATAAGAGTAGCGTTTAGAGATATAGACGTTACCTAATAAGCTAAGGAGTAACTAGAGAAGCTTATATAGAACTAGAGTATTCCTAAGTATATATTATAATTTAAATAACTATTATAAAATATAGAATAGAATAAGTTAGCTTTAATATTATAATTTAAATAAAGACTAAACTCTAAAATCTAATATAAGATAATATATATAGAGAAACTAAGAACACTAAAAGCTCTAAAGTAATAAGTAATATAAATTAATAATAATCTTCGAGAATAGAAGAAGAATAAATATAGAGGTTATACCTAGAACTATAATAAAGGAGACCCTATAATCTTTAATACTAATAAGGATAGAAAGAAGAAGAAAAATAAAGACTTTACGTACTTTAATTATAGTAAGCTAGGCTACTACGTAAAGAACTACTAATTATAAAAAAAAAAGGATATAGTATATTATAAATATAGAAAACTAAGATACTTTATAAAAGACTATAAAAGTAAAGACCTAAAGAAAGAAACTTAGTTAAAAATAACTAAAAAGAAGAAAGAAGCACAATAAGTATAAGCTAAACCTTAAGAGAAAGTAGCTAGGAGTAAAGAAGTATAATATATAATACTCTACTAGACCTTTTATTATAATAATAACTACTATATATATCTTTTTAGTAAGTAGAGAGTAGTATAGTTTTTATAGAAATAGAGATATAGAGTAGCTATAATAAAGGAAAGAATAAAAGCTTAGCTAGAAAAAATAGCTTAAGTAATAGACTTACTAATAGAAGATTTAGAAAGGGAAGAGCCCTTAGTACTATTAATCTTAGCTAAAAGACTAGTACTAGATAAAGAGACTACTATAACTACTTCTAAAAGACTATAAAAAAGTAAGAGATAAGTTAGTATAAAAAGTATAAAGTACGCCTAGCTAATAATATATAGCTATAATAGCTAAATAATAATAGATATAGAGGAATAAAATAAAGAATAGAAGTTTATTTAGATATACTTAATAGTTATAAGTATAGAAGAAGCGTATAAAGACTAGAAAGAACGTAATCCTAAAGAAATAAAGTTTATACTATTTTAAGAATAGATAAAGTAATATATAGTTGTAGTAGGAAGAATACCTATACAAAAAGAATAGTAATACCTTATAAAAAAGACGTAATAGATTAACAAAGCCTATATACTAAGAGTACTAGTAGTGTACTATATCCTAATAATAGATACACCTAGTAAAAGTAAATACTAGGAAGAGGATAACAAGATAATAGATCTAAAGTATCTAGTATACTTTAAAGTATTATAGATATTATACCTAGATAAGAATTATATTATATATAGGAACCTTAAAGTAAATAACAATATATAGCTTATAAGAAGAAGAGGCTATAACTATATAAGAGTAATTATAGTAGAAGATATCTAAAGATAAGAAATAATCTTAGAAGATAGATACGTAGTAGTAAAACCTAGCCTAAAACTATCTAAGAAATACGTCTAAGGAAGACTATAGTATAAATATACGTATAATAAATATTTAAAATATAAAGAATATAAACTTAAAGTAAGCCTATAGCTTTAGAAAGATAGATAATTTACTAAGCTACCTAAGTAAAAATAGCTAAAAGGTATAGGAGGCCTATATATTATAAAAATATGTATATACTAAAGAAAGAAAGTATAATTAATAATTAATAGTAGAGCTACAAGAAACTTTATATTAAAGAAGTTTATAGAAATATAGGGAATAAAGTATATAATAAAGAAATACTCTTAATAATTAAGTATAATTAAAAGAAAACTATTCTAGGAACCTATACAATTTAAGATAGAACTTTTAATACTAAAACTAGAAGGATTAGAAATTAAGAATATAGTTATAGATATAACAATAATTAATAACAAGTAAGATATAATACTAGGTATACTATAGTTATAGATAACTAACCTAAGAATTAATTAGAGAATAAGAGAAATTAACTACTCTAGATAAGATATATTAAGAGCTAATATAAGTACACACAAAAGAGAATTTCTAGAAGAATATAAGAAATAAGAGAAATAGCTTATTAAGCTAAAAGACTACTATCTAGAATATTAACTATAAGACTTAGTAATAGAAACTAAAGAAAGAAAGAACATAAGATAGAGCTTAGTCTACTAGAAAATAGAAGAAGAGTTAAAAATAAAATAAACGTTTATTTAAAATGTAATAAAGAAAAAATAAATAAGAGAATCTAAATCCTCTATAGTATATAAACTAATATTTATAGATAAAAAGGAGATAAATAACAAAAGACCCTATATAGATTTTAAGAAAACTAACGCAATTATAAACAAGAATTAATACCTACTACTATAGATTAATAGAATTCAAAATAGACTATAAAGAGCTAAAATCTTTATAAAACTAGATATCTAAAACGCTTACTACTAGATTAGAATTAAAGAAAGAAATAAGTAGAAAATAGTATTTAGAATACAATATAGACTATATAAATACCTAGTTATACTATTTAGTTTAATAAACGTACTAGTAGTATTCTAGGAGAGAATTAATATAGTACTAAGAGAGTACCTAGACGTATTTATATTTATATACCTAGACAATATCCTTATATTCTTAGAAATAGAGAAATAACATATATAGTATATATACAAAGTACTAGAGAAACTAGTAGAAAATAAACTATTTCTTAAAATAAGAAAATACAAATTCTATATAAAGAAAATAGACTTCCTAAGATTTATTATAGAACTAGGAAAGATTAAGATTAATCTAGAAAAGATTAAATTAATTAACAAATAGCCTATACTAAGAAACCTAAAAGAAGTACAATAATTTTATAGGCTAGCTAACTTTTATAGAAAGTTAATAGTAAAATACTCTAAAGATATAGAGCTAATAACAAGACTTATAAAGAAAGATACGCTATTTAAATAGATAAAAGAATATAATAAGGTATTTAATAGAATTAAAAAGAAGTTTATAGAGAACCTAGTTATTAGAATATATAACCTAGACCTACTAGTAATAGTAAAGATAGATATATCTAACTTAGTCTATAGAATAGTACTAATATAGGAGGACCTAGAGACTAAAAAGAAATACTTAGTTAAATACTTCTCTAAAAAGATAAAGATAGTAGAGCTTAATTACTTAATCTATAACAAAGAAATACTAGTAATCTATAAAGTATTTAAACAATAGAGAGTATATCTACAAAGAGTAAAGTATTAGATAAAGGTTTATATAGATTATAAGATCTTATAAGATTTATAATAAATAAAGAACTATTATAACGCTATATAAGATAGTAGGAATTCCTATTAATATTTAATATAGAAATTATATATATAAAAGAGAAAGATAACTAATTTATAGATACTCTTAGTAGAAGACTAGACCTATAAGAAGAAGTAAGTACTACTAGTATAGTTCTAGTTAAGAATAAAGAAGGATACTTAGTTTTAAATATACCTAAGATAGCTATAATACTTAAAAGAACAAGTAGCAAGCTAAATAAATAGATTTAGAAAATAACGTAAAAAGTATCTAAAGAAATAGAAAAACTAAAAGCTTATAAAAGATTTACACAAGCTTATAGAAGAATATATATTCTAAGTAAGATCTAAAGAGAATTTATATAATAATTCTATAAATTACTAGTATATAGTTACTAAGAAATTAATAAAATATTAGATAGACTACTAAGAAACTATTATATTCTAAAAGTAAGATAATTAGTAATAGAAGTATTATAAGACTATATAGAGTACTATAAGAATAAATATAATAAATACGCACTATATAGAATACTATAACTAGTAGAAGTACTAGAATAACTATAGAGAGTTATTATAATAGACTTTATTACGAAGTTACTAAAGTCTAAAGACTTAATATTAGGAGTTAAGTATAATAGAATCTTAATAATAGTAGATAAACTTATAAAGTATATATACTTTAGACTATATAAAGAGAAAAGTAGGATAGAGGTTACTATATACTAGGTTCTAGGAACTATAATTAGTTTATATAGACTACTAGACAAGATTATTATAGATAGAGATATATAATTTATATTAAAACTATAAGGAATAATAATAGCGTAATTAAGAATATAGTATATAATATCTATAGTATACTACCTATAAATAGATAGATAGTTAGAACAAATAAATTAGATAGTAGAATAATACTTAAGATACTACCTTAACTATAACTAGAACAACTAGGTATAGTTATTACCTATAGTATAGCTAGTATACAATAGCGTAAAGAATATAGTAATAAAAGTATTACTTTTTTTTATAAACTATAGATTTAAGCCTAATATATACTAAATACTAAGAGAATAGATATCTTAGTCTTTAAGAGGAGAAAACTTTACTAATAGACTTAAAGATATATATAATTAATAAAGACAAGATATAGAATTCCTATATAATTAAATAATAAAGTACTATAATAAGAAGTATAAAGAAGAACCTTAATTTAAAAAAAGAGAAAAAGTATAGTTAGTATAAAAGAATATTAAGAGTAAATACTTAAGTTTAAAATTAGACTACGTTAAGATAAGACTATATAAAATTAAGAAAGAAGTTATACTAGTTATATTTAGATTAAAGCTACTAAATAAGATAAAGATATACCTAATATTTTATATAGTCTTACTAGAACAAGTACTATAGAACGTAAAACTACTAGTGTATAAAGTAGATATATAAAGAGAATAAGAAGAATAAGAAGTTAAGAAAATCTTATAGTACTAGTTCTATAATAGAAGAAACTACTACCTAGTAGAATAGATAGGTATAGATAAAAAAGGATAACTATAAGAGAAAATATAGGAACTAGAAAATAATCTTAATTACTTTAAGAAATTAGAGGAGTTCTAAAATTAAAACCTTCTAGAACGCTTAGTAGTAAACTAAGAAAACTAATATTACTAATAATAGATAGAGAGATAATAAAAACGTCTAGCGTAGGACTTACTATAGTAATATTAAATACTTTATCTAAGTCTAGCTTAGCTTCTAGAGCTACTAACTACTTAGCTAATTTCTTATTATTTAAAGCCTTTATCTTATAAAAATAAGAGAAATAAGCTTAATTCTCTACTAGCTTACTTTACGTAAGCTCCTAGATATACTTATACTTAGCTTTAGCTTCTATAATTTAAAATAGTAATTTCTCTTAAGTCTAGTTAATAGCTTTCCTTATTATTATTAAGCCTAGATGTAAAAATAAGTATAATAAACTTATACTTAGAAAGAAAAATACTAGATATATTATAAGAGCTACGTATATTTATATAAATATATACTTTATAAGCTTTACTATTATTTATAGAAATAATATAAAGAAAAGACTTAAGGTTTAACTTAAGAGAAGTATAACAAGAGTAAAGAAATATTTTAATACTATTACGTAATACGCAATTAGTAAAGAGATAGTAATAATATATAGATAAAATAGTTATAAAGGAAGATAAAGAACTCTATATTAATAAAGAAACTAGACTAATAACTCTAGCTCTAGAATAGGTAAACTAAGACTTACTTATAAAAAGAGATAGTATTATAGGTATAATATGTTATAGTAGTAACAAGGGAAAGCTAATTTAAACCAATTAGCCCTACTATAGATAATAACAACACATACGACCTGTAGGGCAACGAACTTAACTAGGAAGCTAACTACAATAGAGACACGTAATAAATTTGTAATTCGCGATCTTAGTAAATACAAAGCACGAATTTATACACGTAATAAATTCGCGATTCGCGATTTTAGCAAACACGAAGCATAAAGCTAGCTAAGAAGTATAGGTATATAGTTAGTAGTAATACGTATTATTAAGATAGTATTAGCAATTCAATCCTTTAACTATAGAATACTAATACAAGATAGTTGTAAAATATCTTCTATTGTTTATAGTTATTATAGATTACCCCTAAGCTTTTACTATTACCTTATAATCTACTAACCCCTACTAGATAGGTACCTATAGTTAACGATAGGAGGCCTATTATACTTTACTAATTTAGTTATTACAAGAAGCAAAGCGTAAGTAGCGCGCGGTTTAGCTAACACGATAGTAGAAAGTTTAACTAAAAAAGGAGGTAAAGCACTTCTAAGTAGTTATAAGTTAAATAATATAGTATAGAGAGACGTTAAGAACTATATAAACGACTTAATCTCTAAAAAAGAAGATATAAAGATAGTAATTAACGCCTTAGAAATATAGAATAAAGAACTATAAGATTATATAAAATAGAATAAAGTATAAATTAAAGCTATTATTAAAGGATAAAACTAGATAGAACTAATTACGTAACGCCTAGAGATAAGCGCGACAAAGAAACTACTAAAGATACCTATACTTAAGAAGTTTAATAGAACAAGAGAAAAACTAAGACCCTTTATTATATTAGTACAACTCTAGATAGATGTACAAGTACTATACTTCGATATAGAAGAAAAGAAGGTAATATACATTAGACTACATCTTAAAGAAGACGCAATAAGATAGTATAAGCCTTACTAGATAGATTACACGATACACTCTCTAATAATATAAAAAGATAAAACTAGAGCTATCTTTAGAAGTTATAAATACTTTACTAAACAAATAAGAGTAGTATTTAAGGACATAGATATTACTTAACAAGCTAAAAAACAACTAGAGAAGCTTATATAGAATTAGAGTGTTCTAAAGTATATATTATAATTTAAATAACTATCTTAAAATATAGAATAGAACAAGTCTATATTAATATCACGATTTAAATAAAGACTAAACTCTAAGATTTAATATAAAATAATCTATATAGAGAAACTAAGGACACTAGAAGCCCTAAAGTAATAGGTAATACAAATTAACAATAACCTTTAGGAATAGAAGAAGAACAAGTATAGCACCTAAAATAGAAATTAGGATACTAGAGACCTTATAATCCTTAATACTAATAAAGATAGAAAGAAGAAGAAGAGTAAAGACTTTACGTACTTTAACTATAGTAAAAAGGGCTAATACGCAAAAGACTACTAATTAAAGAAGAAATAGGATATAGTATATTATAAATATAGAAAACTAGGATACTTTATAAAAGACTATAAGAGTAAAGACCTAAAGAAAGAAACTTAGTTAAAAACAACTAAGAAGAAGAAGGAAGTACTATAAGCACAGGCTAAACCTTAAGAGAAGGTAGCTAAGAGTAAAGAAATATAATACGTAATACTCTATTAGACCTTTTATTATAAAGACAACTACTATATATATCTTTCTAGTAAGTAAGGAGTAGGATACTTCTTATAATAGAGATAAAGAGTAGTACCAACAAAAGAAAGAATAAAAGCTTAGCTAGAAGAAATAGCCTAAGTAATAGACTTACTAATAGAAGACTTAGAAGGGGAAGAGCCCCTAGTACTATTAATCTAGGCTAAAGGACTAGTACTAGATAAAGAGACTACTATAGCTTTCTCTAAAAGACTATAAGAAAGTAAGAGATAAGTTAGTATAAGAGATATAGAGTATACTTAGCTAATAATATATAGCTATAATAGCTATATAATATTAGATATAAAGGAACAAAATAAAAAATAGAAGTTCGTTTAAACATACTTAATAGTTATAAGTATAGAAGAAGCGTATAAAGACTAGAAAGAACGTAATCTTAAAGAAATAAAGTTTATACTATTTTAAGAATAGATAAAGTAATATATAGTTATAGTAGGAAGAATACCTATATAAAAAGAATAGTAGTACCTTACTAGAAGAACGTAATAGATTAATAAAGCCTATATACTAAGAGTACTAGTAGTATACTATATCCTAATAATAGATACACCTAGAAAAGATAAGTACTAGGAAGGGGATAATAAAATAATAGATCTAAGATATCTAGTATATTTTAAAGTATTATAGATATTATACCTAGACAAGAATTATACTATATATAGAAACCCTAAAGCAAATAATAACGTATAGCCTATAAGGAGAAGAGGCTATAACTATACGAGAGCAATTAGGGTAGAAGATATCTAAGGATAGGAAATAATCCTAGAAGATAGATATATAGTAGTAAGACCTAGCCTAAAATTATCTAAGAAATGCGTCTAAGGAGAACTATAGTACAAATATATATATAATAAGTATCTAAAACACAAAGAATATAAACTTAAAGTAGGCCTATAGCTTTAGAAAAATAGACAATTTAATAAATTACTAAAGTAAGAAAGGCTAGAAGGTATAAGAGGCTTATATATTACAAAAACAAGTATATACTAAAGAAAGAAAGTACGATTAATAATTAATAGTAGAGCTACAAGAAACTTTATATTAAAGAAGTTTATAGAAATATAGAGAATAAAGTATATAATAAAGAAATACCCTAGATAACTAAGTATAATTAAAGGAAAACTATTCTAGGAACTAATATAGTTCGAGATAGTACCTTTAACACTAAGGTTAGAAAGACTAGAAATCTAGAACATAGTTATAGATATAACGACAATTAATAATAAATAAGATATAATATTAGGTATACTATAGTTATAGATAACTAACCTATATATTAATTAGAGAATAGGAAAAATTAGTTATAATAAAATAGACATACTAAAAGCTAACATAAGTACCTATAAAGGAGAATTCCTAGAAGAATATAAGAAATAGGAAAAGTAGCTTATAGAACTAGAAGATTACCTTCTAGAATACTAACTATAGGACTTAGTAATAGAACTAGAAGAAGAAAAGAATATAAGATAGAGTCTAGTCTACTAAAAAATAGAAAAAGAATCTAAGATTAAATAATTATTTATACAAAATATAATAAAGAAAGGATAGATAAGAGAATCTAAATCCTTAGTAGTATATAGATTAATATTTATAGATAAAAAAGGGATAAGTAATAAAAGACCCTACGTAGATTTTAGAAAAACTAACGCAATTATAAACAAGAACTAATACCTACTACTATAAATAGATAAAATACAAGATAGGCTATAAAGAGTAAAGATCTTTACAAAACTAGATATATAAAACGTATACTACTAGATTAGAATTAAGAAAGGAGATAAGTAGAAAATAGCGTTTAGAACATAATATAAACTATATAAATACTTAGTTATACTATTTAGTTTAATAAACGCACTAGTAGTATTCTAGGAGAGAATTAATATAGTACTAAGAGAATACTTAGATATATTTATATTTGCGTACTTAGACAATATCCTTATATTCTTAGAAATAGAAGAAGAATATATACAACATATATATAAAGTGCTAAAGAAACTAGTAGAAGCTAAAATATTTCTTAAGATAAGAAAATGCGAGTTCTATACAAAAGAAATAGATTTCCTTAGATTTATTATTAAACTAGGAAAAATTAAGATTAACCTAGAAAAGATTAACTTAATTAACAAATAGCTAACACTAAAGAACCTAAAAGAGGTATAATAATTTTATAGGCTAGCTAACTTTTATAGAAAGTTAATAGTAAGATACTCTAAAGATATAGAGCTAATTATAAGACTTATAAAAAAAGATACACTATTTAAATAGATAAAGGAATATAATAAGGTATTTAAGAGAATAAAAAAGAAGTTTATAGAAAACCTAGTTATTAGAATATATAACCTAGAACTACTCGCGATAGTAAAAATAGATATATTAAATTTAGTCTATAGAATAGCACTAATATAAGAAGACTTAGAGACTAAAAAGGAATACTTAGTTAAATACTTCTCTAAAAAGATAAAAATAGTAGAACTTAACTACTTAATCTATAACAAGGAGATACTAGTAATCTACAAAGTATTTAAATAATAGAGAGTATATTTATAAAGAGTAAAATACTAAATAAAGGTCTATATAGACTATAAGAATCTTATAAGATTTATAATAAATAAAGAACTATTATAATACTATATAAGATAGTAAGAATACTTATTAATATTTAATATAGAAATAATATATATAAAAGAGAAAGATAACTAATTTATAGACGCCCTTAGTAGAAGACTAGACTTATAAGAAGAAGTAAATATAACTAGTATAGTTCTAGTTAAGAATAAAGAAAGATATTTAGTTTTAAACATACCTAAGATAGCTATAATACTTAAGAGAAAGAGTAGCAAGCTAGATAAATAGATTTAGAAAATAATACAAAAAGTATCTAAAGAAATAGAGAAACTTAAAACCTAAGATAGATTTACATAAGTATATAGAAGAATATATATTCTAAGAAAAATTCAAAAGGAATTTATACAATAATTCTATAAATTACTAGTATATAGTTACTAAGGTATTAAGAAAATATTAAATAGACTACTACAAGATTACTATATTCTAAAAGCAAAATAACTAGTAATAGAGGTACTATAAGACTATATAGAATATTAAAAAAATAAATATAATAGATATATACTATATAGAATACTATAACTAGTAGAAGTACTAGAACAACTATAAGGAGTTATTACAATAGACTTTATTACAAAGTTACTTAAGTCTAAAGATCTAATATTAAGAGTTAAATATAATAGAATCTTAATAATAGTAGATAAACTTATAAAGTATATATACTTTAGACTATATAAAGAAAAAAGTAGGATAGAAGTTACTATATACTAGGTTCTAGGAACTATAATTAGTTAATATAGACTACTAGATAAGATTATTATAGATAGAGATGTACGATTTATATTAAAACTATAGGGAACGATAATAGCGCAATTAGGAATACAACACGCGATGTCTACAGCATATTATCTACAAATAGATAGATAGTTAGAACAAATAAATTAGATAGTAGAATAATACCTAAGATACTACCTTAACTATAACTAGAATAATTAAGTATAGCTACTACCTATAGCATAATTAGTATACAACAGCGTAAAGAATATAGTAATAGGAGTATTACCTTTCTTTGCAAACTATAGATTTAAACCTAACGTATACTAGATACTAAGAAATTAGATATCTTAGTCTCTAAGAAGAGAAAACTTTACTAATAGACTTAGAGATATATATAACTAATTAAGATAGGATATAGAATTCCTATATAATTAAATAGCGAAGTACTATAATAAGAAGTATAAAGAAGGACCCTAATTTAGAGAGGGAGAAAAAGTATAGTTAGTATAAAAGAATATTAAAAGTAAATAACCTAGTTTAAAATTAGACTATGTTAAGATAGGACTATATAAAATCAAGAAAGAAGTTACACTAGTTATATACAAATTAAAGCTACTAAATAAGATAAGGATATACTTAATATTCTACGTAGCCCTACTAGAACAAGTACTATAAAACGTAGAACTACTAGTATACAAAGTAGACACGTATAAAGAACAAAAAGAATAGGAAGTTAAAGAAATCCTATAATACTAGTTCTATAATAGTAGGAACTACTACCTAGTAGAATAAATAAGTATAGATAAGAAAGGATAAGTATAAGAAGAAATATAGGAACTAGAAGATAACTTTAACTACCCTAAGAAACTAAAGGACTTCTAAAATCAAAACCTTCTAGAGCGCCTTATAGTAAATTAAGAAAACTAACAATACTACTACTAGATAGAGAGGCGTTAGGAACGCCTAATACGATAGGAGCTAGAGCAGCCTAAACTATATCTTCGAGGTCTATCTTAGCCTCTAAGGTACAAGACTATTTAGACAATTTAGCGTTATTATAAGCCTTTATCTTATAAAGACGCTTAATACAAGAATAAAGATCTACTAGCTTATAAAGAGTTAGCTTACGCTTAGCCTTAGCTACTACAAGCTATAATAATAGTGTCTCTTAAGCCTAGTTAATAGCTCGCCCTATATAACTTAGTAAGAAGAGACTATATAGAAATTAAATACTTATATTCTATAAGAGAAACGCTAAATAGAGTACACTTGTATTAAATATTAGCTAGAATACACTTGTTATAGTATTTACTATCCTTTAAAGATATAAAGTACGTAAGTTTTAGCTAAGTATAATAAGAGTAAGAAAATATTTTAACTCTATTACAAGTAACACAAGTAATAAAAAGAAGTTTATTATAATTAGAACGTAAAGATATAGAGAATAATAAAGAACTAGAGATAAATAAAGAAACTAGACTAATAACCTTAGGCCTAGGGTAGAGAAATAAGAACCTACCTAAAGAAGAGAATAGTATTATAGTAGTAACAAGGGAAAGCTAATTTAAACTAATTAGCCTTACTATAGAGAATAACAACATATACAACCTATAAGGTAATAAACTTAACTAAGAAGCTAACTATAATAAAGATATATAATAAATTTGTAATTTGCGATCTTAGTAAACACGAAGTATAAATTCGTGTACGTAATAAATTTACAATTTGCGATCTTAGTAAATATAAAGTATAAAGCTAGCTAAGAAGTATAAGTATATAGTTAGTAGTAATGCGTATTATTAAGATAGTATTAGTAATTCAATCCTTTAACTATAGAACGCTAATACAAGATAGTTATAAAATATCTTCTATTATTTATAGTTATTATAGATTACCTCTAAGCTTTTACTATTACCTTGTAATCTACTAACCCCTACTAGATAGGTACCTATAGTTAACAACAAGAGGCCTGTTACATAATAGAAGGAATTAAAATAGAGCTAATTAGTCCTAACTTAGGTACTAACAAAGTATAAGATAAGTAAAGTAATAATCTTAATTAGGAGACTATATATAACTAGGATACCTAGGCTAATCTATAATCTATAGACTCTTAGCGTTAATAGATTATAGATTAAGATAATCTATAATCTACTAGTCTTAGTAACTATAGATTATAGATTATAACAAGTATATAGTTAGTAGGATATATATTATTAGGATAGTATTAGTAATTTAATCCTTTAACTATAGAACGCTAATACAAGATAGTTATAAAATATCTTTTATTATTTATAGTTATTATAGATTACCTCTAAGCTTTTACTATTAACTCCTAATCTACTAATATATAATATAGGTGCCTATAGTTAATAATAGGTAGCTTATTATATTACTTCTATATATCTAAGTTATTATTTATCTTTTAATCTAAGTTATTACTTTACTTATTTTATACTTTATTAGTACTTAAGTTAAAAATAATTAGTTCTATCTTAGTTTTTTTTATTATACTTATAATACTATCTCTTTTTTTAAGTAAGTTTTTAATTTTTTATCTTAGAGCTAAAGTTATTAACTTAATTTCTTTATTAATATAAAGTTCTTTATTTTTTTCATTATACTTACTAAGTCTACTCTTTATTATCTTTAGTTAGTAGATTATATATTATACTATAGTATTATAATATTTATTTATTTTTATTATAAGTCTTTAAACTTTTTATTAGTTTATCTTTTTTTAAAGTATTATAAAGCTTATAAAGTATATATTTATACTAATACTTATTTATTTTTTAACTTTTTTAGTATAACTCTAGTAAATTATAAATTAAAGATACTTATTTATATATCTATACTTATTTATAATAAAAAGAGCTATTAACTATATATAAAAAAACTATCTATATAGATTATAGAAGCTAAAAATATATATAATTAAATTCTAAGTATATAAGTAATAAATTATACTTATTTAGTTTATTTTTATAAATTAAAAGCTTTAAATAATAAGAAGTTTATTATATAAGCTACTTTTTTAAAGTCTAAACTTAATTTTAAAGCTATAGTAAAAGCTACTTTAGCTTTTATTATATTAAGCGTATCTAATACTTTTTTACTTATTACTAGTAGTATAAGTCTTCTCTATTTACTATAAAGTAGTCTAGAAAGTTTTAATTTTAGAACTTTTCTAGTTTCTATATATCTTTTTATAGTTACTCTTTTTTATCTATACTTATTTATTTTACTTTGTAGTAGTTTTTTCTATTATAAAACTAGTATTATTAAATTTTCTTAACTTTTTATTTATTTTATTCTCTATATATATTTATATTATATACTAGTAGTTTTATATTTTATAGTACTATCCTAAGTAGTACTATATAGAAAGTTAAGTATATCTTTATTTTACTTAGTAACTTTAAATTAAAAATAACTAGTATAACTATTTTTTAATTTTATATAGTTTTATTTTTATATAATTTAGTTTTAAATTAAATTATTTACTTTTAATATTTTTATAAACTAACTATACTTTTTTTTTCTTTTTAAACTAAGGTTTTTCTTTATATTTTTTATTATAATACTTTACTATTTTTATATAGAAACTTTATATCTTATCTTAATTAATTATATATTTTTTTTATTCTAGTTATAAAGATTTTATATTTTTTAGTATCTAGTATATATTAGGATTAAATCTATAGTTTATAAAGAAAAGTAATACTTTTATTACTATATTTTTTATACTTTTATATACTAACTATACTATAAGTAGTAACTATACTTAGTTATTTTAATTATAGTTAAAGTAGTATCTTAAGTACTATTTTACTATCTAATTTATATATTCTAATTATCTATCTATTTATAAGTAGTAAACTATTAATATTTAATATTATATTCCTAATTATACTATTATTATTCTTTATAGTTTTAATATAAATTATATATCTAGAGTACTATACTAGTTAATTATAGTTTCTAGAAACTAATATATAGTAACTTCTATTTTACTTTTCTTTTTATATAGTTTAAATTATAATTACTTTATAAGTTTATTTACTATTATTATAATTTTATTATATTTAACTCTTAATATTAAGTTTTTTAACTTAAGTAAATTTATAATTAAGTCTATTATTTTAATTTTTTAAAACTATTTTTATACTTTAACTAGTTATAATATTCTATATAGTATATATTAGTTATACTTATTTCTATAATACTCTATATAGTTTTATAGTACTTTTATTACTAGTTATTTTACTTTAAGTATATAGTAGTCTTTTAAAAGCCTACTTAGTATTTTTTTAATTTTTTAGTATTTATATACTAGTAGTTTATAGAATTATTATATAAATTCTTTTTAAATTTTACTTAAAATATATATTCTTCTATAAGCTTTTATAAATCTATATTAGATTTTTAGTTTATTTATTTTTTTAAAAACTTTTACTATTTCTTTTTAAATCTATTTATTTAGTTTACTACTCTTTTTTTTAAGTATTATAGCTATCTTAAGTTTATTTAAAACTAAGTTTATTTTTTTATTTTTAACTAAAACTATACTAGTAGTATTTACTTTTTTTTATAAATCTAGATTTTTACTTAAAGTATTTACTAATTAGTTATTTTTTTTTCTTATATATATAACCTTAAATTTAAATATTAATAAAAATTATTACTATTTTATATAGTATTATAATAAGTTCTTATATATTATAAATTTTATTAGATTTTTATAATCTATATAAACTTTTATTTTATACTATACTTTTTATAAATATACTTTCTATTATTTAAATACTTTATAGATTACTAGGATTTCTTTATTATAAATTAAGTAGTTAAGTTCTACTATTTTTATTTTCTTAGTAAAATATTTAACTAAGTATTTTTACTTAGTTTTTAGATCTTTTTATATTAGTACTATTTTATAAACTAAGTTAAAAACGTCTATTTTTACTATTACTTATAGTTCTAAGTTATATATTCTAATAACTAGGTTTTTTATAAACTTTTTTTTAGTCTTATTAAATACTTTATTATATTCCTAAAGCTATTTAAATAGTATATCTTTATTTATAAGTTTAATAATTAGCTTTATATATTTAATTTATTTTATTATTAACTTTTTATATAAGTTTACTAGTTTTTAAAACTATTATACTACTTTTAAGTACTTTAGTATTAGCTATTCTTAGATTAATTTAATTTTATTTAAGTTAATCCTAATTTTTCTTAGTTTAATAATAAATCTAAGAAAGTCTATTTTTTTTATATAGAACTTATATTTTCTTATCTTAAAAACTAATTTATTTTTAATAAGCTCTCTTAGTACTTTATATATATATTATATATATTTGTCTTTTATTTCTAAAAATATAAAGATATTATCTAAGTATATAAATATAAATACGTCTAAGTACTTTTTTAGTACTATATTAATTCTTTCTAAAAATACTACTAGTATATTTCTTAATCTAAAAAGTATAACTATATATTTAAATAGTTTATATTATATTTTTAATACTATTTTCTATTTATTACTTTTCTTAATTCTAATCTAATAGTAAGTATTTTAGATATCTAACTTTATAAAGATCTTTATTTTTTATAAGTTATTTTATATATTATCTATTTATAGTAAAAAATATTAATTTTTATTTATAATTACGTTTATCTTTTTATAATCTATATAACATTTCTTCTTATTTATTTCTTTTTTATTTATAAATATAAGTTTATATACTACTAAAGATATAAATTCTTTTATTTATTTTTTCTTTGTTATACTTTTAATAAATACTCTTTTAATTCTAAACTTTTCTTTAGTTTTTTAGTAGACTAAACTTAATCTTATATTTTTTCTATCTTTTAAGTTTATTACTAAGTCTTATAGTTAGTATTCTAGAAAGTAGTCTTTAGGCTTTATAAGTTATTTTTCTTATTTCTTATATTTATCTAAGAATTCTCTTTTATATATATTAATATTATTATAAGTATAATAAGAAAATAATAAATAAAACTAATTAGCTTTATAGTTAATAATAATAATATATATAACTTATAAGTAAATAAACTTATTTAGAAAACTAACTATAACCTAAATAGGTAATAAATTTATAAATTTATATTTTTAGTAAATATAAAGTTGTAAAGCCTATACGTAATAAATTTATAAATTTATAATCTTAGTAAATATATAGCTATAAAACTACTTTAATACTATAAGTATATATTTAGTAGTAATATATTTTATTAAGATAATATTAGTAATTAAATTATTAACTATAAGTAGTAATAATTTAATTATTATAAAATATCTTCTATTATTAAAAGCCTATTACTTAATTAAAATATAAACCTTTATTATTACTTTTTAATCTACTAATACCTAAATAGGTTACTAAGAGTTAATTCTAGTAACTCTATTATACCTTACTAATTTAGTTTATAAAAAAAGTAAAGTATAAGTAGTATATAGTCTAAGCTAATATAATAGTAAAAAGTTTAATTATAAAAGAAAAGAAAGTACTTTTAAGCTTTTATAGCTTAGATATAGTAGATATATAAGTAATTAAAACTATCTAAATAATTTAATTTCTAAAAAAGAAAATATAAAGCTAGTAATTAATATCCTAGAAATATAGAATAAAGAATTATAAAACTATATAAAGTAAAATAAAATATAAATTAAAGCTATTATAGTAGGATAGAACTAGATAAAACTAATTACTTAAAGATTAGAGATAAGTATAATAAAAAAACTACTAAAGATTTTTATACTTAAGAAGTTTAATAAAATAAAAAAAAAACTAAAACTTTTTATAGCTTTAGTATAGCTCTAGATAGATATATAAGTATTTTACTTTAATACTAAAAAAAAAAAAGTAGTATATATTAGAATATACTTTACAAAATATATAATAAGATTATTTAAACTTTACTAAATAGATTATATAATATATACTCTATAAATATAAAAAAAGAAAATAAAAGCTATTTTTAAAAGTTATAAATACTTTATAAAATAAATAAATATAGTATTTAAAAAAATAGATATTACTTAATAAGCTAAAGAAAAGCTTAAAACGCTTATATAAAATAAGAGTATTTTAGAATATATAGTATAGTTTAAATAATTATAATAAAATATAGATTAAAATAAGCTATCTCTAATTTTATAATTTAAATAAAAACTAAAACTAAGAATACTAGAAGCTCTAAAGTAGTAAGTAATATAAATTAATTATAATCTTTAAGAATAGAAAATAAATAAGTATAAAAGATAACCTAGATACTATAATAGTAAAGACTTTATAATCTTTAATATAAATAAAGATAATAAGAAAAAAAAGAATAATAACTTTATATACTTTAATTATAGTAAACTAGGCTACTATATAAATAATTATTAGTTAAAGAAAAAAGATATAGTATATTATAAATATAAGAGATTAGGATATTTTACTAAAAACTATAGAAGTAAAAATCTTAAGAAAGAAGTTTAGTTAAAAATAACTAAAAAAAAAAAAAAAAAAAAAAAAGTACTTAAAGTATTAGCTAAGCTTTAAAAGAAAATAGTAGTTAGTAAAGAATTATAGTATATAATACTTAATTAAACTTTTTATTATAATAATAACTACTATATATATCTTTCTAGTAAGTAAAAAGTAAGATAGTTTCTATAAAAGAATAGAGTAGTTGTAATAAGCTTCTTATTATTAACTATAGGGGCCTATATTAGGGTTAGTAGATTAGGAGTTAATAGTAAAAGTTTAGGTTATAATCTATAATAACTATTAAATAATAGAAGATATTTTGCAACTATCTTGTATTAGCGTTCTATAGTTAAAGGATTAAATTGCTAATACTATCCTAATAATACGTATTACTACTAACTATATACTTATACTTTTTAGCTAGCTTTATACTTTATATTTACTAAGATTATAAATTACAAATTTATTATATACACGAATTTATACTTTATATTTGCTAAGATTATAAATTGTAAATCTATTACGTATCTAGGTTGTAGTTAGTTTCCTAGTTAAGTTTATTACTCTATAGGTCGTATATGTTATCGTTATCTATAAAGGGGCTAATTAGTTTAAATTAGATTCTTCTTGTTATAGCTATAACACTATTTCCTTCTCTAGATAAGTTCTTATTTCTCTATTCTAGGCCTAAGGTTATTAGTCTAGTTTCTTCGTTTATTTCTAGTTCTTTATTATTCTCTATATCTTTACGTTCTAATTACAATAAACTTCTTCTTGTTACTTACGTTACTTGTAATAGAGTTAAAATATTTCCTTGCGCCTATTATACTTAGTTAAAGCTTACTTATCTTATATCCTTAAAGGATAGCAAACACTATAGTAAGTATATTCTAGCTAATATTTAATATATATATACACCTTCTAGTGTCTCTTTTATAGAGTATACGTGTTTAATTTCTATATAGTCTCTTCTTACTAAGTTATATAGGGCGAGCTATTAACTAAGCTTAAGAGATACTATTATTATAGCTTACTAAGGCTAAAGCTAAGCGTAAGTTAACTCTTTATAAGCTAGTAGATCTTTATTCTTATATTAAGTGTTTTTATAAGATAAAGGCTTATAATAACGCTAAATTATCTAAATAGTCTTATACCTTAGAGGCTAAGATAGACTTTAAGGATGTAGTTTAGGCTACTCTAGCTCCTATCGCGTTAGACGTTCCTAACGCCTCTCTATTTAGCGCTAGTAATATTAATTTTCTTAGTTTACTACAAGGCGCTCTAGAGGGTTTTAACTTTAGAACTCCTCTAGTTTCTTAGAGTAATTAAGATTATCTTCTAGTTCCTATATTTTTTCTTATAGTTGTCCTTTTTTATCTATTCTTATTTATTCTACTAAGTAATAGTTTCTTCTATTATAGAACTAGTACTATAAGATTTCTTTAACTTCTTATTCTTCTTATTCTCTATACGTATCTACTTTATATACTAGTAGTTCTACTTCTTGTAGTACTTATTCTAGTAGAGCTATATAGAATATTAGGTATATCTTTATTTTATTTAGTAGCTTTAATTTAAATATAACTAGTATAACTTCTTTTTCTACTTTGTATAGTCTTATCTTAACGTAGTCTAGTTTTAAACTTAGTTGTTTACTCTTAATATTTTTTTATACTAACTATACTTTTTCTCTCTCTCTAAATTAAGGTCTCTTTTTATACTTCTTATTGTAGTACTTAGCTATCTAATTATATAGGAATTCTACGTCCTATCTTAGTTAATCGTGTATATCTCTAAGTCTATTAGCGAAGTTTTCTCTTCTTAGAAACTAAGATATTTAATCTCTTAGTATCTAGTATACGTTAGGCTTAAATCTATAGTTCGCGAAAAAAAGTAATACTCTTATTACTACGTTCTTTACACTATTATATACTAACTATACTATAGGTAGTAGCTATACCTAGTTGTTTTAGTTATAGTTAAGGTAGTATCTTAAGTATTATTCTACTATCTAATTTATTTATTCTAACTATCTATCTATCTATAGATAATATACTATAGATATTACGTACTTTATTCTTAATTACGCTATTATCGTTCCCTATAGTTTTAATATAAATCGTATATCTCTATCTATAATAATCTTGTCTAGTAGTCTATATTAACTAATTATAGTTCCTAGAACCTAATATATAGTAACCTCTATCCTACTTTTCTCTTTATATAGTCTAAAGTATAAATACTTTATAAGTTTATCTACTATTATTAAGATTCTATTATATTTAACTCCTAATATTAGGTCTTTAGACTTTAGTAGCTTTGTAATAAAGTCTATTGTAATAACTCTTTATAGTTATTCTAGTATTTCTACTAGTTATAATATTCTATATAGTATATACCTACTATATTTATTCCTCTAATATTCTATATAGTTTTATAGTACTTCTATTACTAATTATCTTACTTTTAGAATATAGTAGTCTCTTAGTAGTCTATCTAATATTTTCTTAATACCTTAGTAACTATATACTAGTAATTTATAGAATTATTATATAAATTCTCTTTAAATCTTTCTTAGAATATATATTCTTCTATAGGCTTATATAAATCCTTCTTAGATTTCTAGTTTCTCTATTTCTTTAGATAATTCTTACGTTGTTTTTTAAATCTATTTATTTAGCTTACTACTTGTTCTCTTAAGTGTTATAGCTATCTTAGGTATATTTAGGACTAAGTATCTTTCTTTATTCTTAACTAGAACTATACTAGTAGCGCTTACTTCTTTTTGTAAGTTTAGTCTTCTACTAAAGGTATCTATAAACTAATTATCTTTCTCTTTTGTATATATAATTTCTATATTAAATATTAATAAGTATTCCTACTATCTTGTATAGCGTTATAATAGTTCCTTATTTATTATAAATCTTATAAGATTCTTATAGTTAGTATAGACCTTTATCTAATACTTTACTCTTTGTAAATATACTCTCTACTACTTAAAGGCTTTATAGATTACTAGTATTTCTTTGTTATAGATTAGGTAGTTAAGTTCTACTATCTTTATTTTCTTAGAGAAGTATTTAACTAAGTATTCTTTTTTAGTCTCTAGGTCTTCCTATATTAGTGCTATTCTATAGACTAAGTTAGATGCGTCTATTTTTACTATTACTAGTAGGTCTAGGTTATATATTCTAATAACTAGGTTTTCTATAAACTTTTTCTTAATCTTATTAAATACTTTATTATATTCTTTTATCTATTTAAATAGTATATCTTTCTTTATAAGTCTTATTATTAGTTCTATATCTTTAGACTATCTTACTATTAACTTTCTATAAAAGTTAGCTAGCCTATAAAATTACTATACTTCTTTTAGGTTTCTTAGTGTTAGCTATTCGTTTATTAACTTAATCTTTACTAGATTAATTTTAATTTTTCTTAGTTCTATAATAAACCCTAGGAAGTCTATTTCTTTTGTATAGAACTCGCATTTCCTTATTTTAAAGAATATTTTAGTTTCTACTAGTTTCTCTAGTACTTTATATATATATTATTTATACTCTTCCTCTATTTCTAAGAATATAAAGATATTATCTAAGTATACAAATATAAATATATCTAAGTACTCTCTTAGTACTATATTAATTCTCTCTTAGAATACTACTAGTGCGTTTATTAAGCTAAATAGTATAACTAAGTATTTATATAGTCTCTATTGTATTCTAAATACTATTTTCTATTTATTACATTTCTTAATTCTAATTTAGTAGTAGGCGTTCTAGATATCTAATTTTGTAAAGATTGTTACTCTTTGTAGTTTATCTTATATTGCGTCTATCTTTAGTAATAGATATTAGTTCTTACTTATAACTATATTAGTTTTTCTAAAGTCTATGTAAGGTCTTTTATTATTTATCTCTTTCTTATCTATAAAGATAAGTCTATATACTACTAAAGACTTAGATTCTTTTATCTATTCTTTCTTTATTATGTTTTAAATAAATACTTGTTTAATTTTTAACTCTTCTTCTATTTTTTAGTAGACTAGGCTCTATCCTATGTCTTTTCCTTCTTCTATTTCTATCGCTAAGTCCTATAGCTAATATTCTAGAAGATAATCTTTAGGCTCTATAAGTTATTTTTCCTATTTTCTATATTCTTCTAGGAATTCTCCTTTATAAGTACTTATATTAGCTTTTAATATATCTGTTTTATAGTAGCTAATCTTCTCTATTTTTTAGTTAATATGTAGGTTAGTTATCTATAACTATAGTATACCTAATATTATATCTTGTTTATTATTAATTGTTATTATATCTATAACTATATTCTTAATTTCTAGTCTTTCTAACCTTAGTATTAAAGGTTTTGTCTTAAACTATATAGGTTCCTAGAATAGTTTTTCTTTAATCGTACTTAGTTGTCGAGGGTATTTCTTTATTATATATTCTATTCCTTATTTTTCTATAAACTTCTTTAATATAAAGTTTCTTATAGCTCTACTATTAATTATTACTTATACTTTCTTTTCTTAGTATATTCTTGTTTTTATAATATATAGGCTACTTATACCTTCTAGCTATTCTTACTTAGGCGTTTTTATAAATTATCTATCTTTTTAAGGCTATAGGCTTACTTTAAATTTATATTTTTTATATTTTAGATATTTATTATATATATATTTGTACTATAGTCTACCTTAGACGCATTTTTTAGATAGTTTTAAGCTAGGTCTTACTACTACGTATCTATCTTCTAGGATTATTTCTTATCCCTAGATATTTTCTACTAGAATTACTCTTATATAGTTATAGCCTCTTCTCTTTATAGGCTATATATTATTGTTTACTTTTAGGTTCCTATATATAATATAATTCTTATCTAGGTATAATATCTATAATACTTTAAAATATACTAGGTGTCTTAGATCTATTATCTTGTTATCCCCTTCTTAGTATTTACTTTTACTAGGTGCGTCTATTATTAAGATATAGTATACTACTAGTACTCTTAGTATATAGGCTTTATTAATCTATCGCGTTTTTCTTACTAAGTATTACTACTCTTCTTATATAGGTATTCTTCCTACTATAACTATATATTACTTTATCTATTCTTTAAATAGTATAAACTTTATTTCTTTAGGATTATATTCTTTTTAGTCTTTATACGCTTCTTCTATACTTATAACTAGTAAGTATTTCTAAATAAATTTCTATTCTTTATTTTATTCTTCTATATCTATAGTTATATAGCTATTGTAGCTATATATTATTAGCTAGGTATACTCTATACTTCTTATACTAACTTATTTCTTACTTCCTTATAGTCCTTTAGAAGTAGTTGTAGTAGTCTCTTTATCTAGTGCTAGTCCTTTAGCCTAGATTAATAGTACTAAGGGCTCTTCCCCTTCTAGATCTTCTACTAGTAAGTCTATTACTTAGGCTATCTCTTCTAGCTAAGCTTTTATTCTCTCCTTTATTATAGCTACTTTATATCTCTATTTCTATAAGAACTATACTACTCCCTATTTACTAAAAAGATATATATAGTAGTCGTCGTTATAATAAAAAGTCTAATAGAGTATTGTATATTATACTTCTTTACTCTTAGCTACTTTCTCTTAAGGTTTAGCCTATACTTATAGTACTTCTTTCTTTTTCTTAGTTATTTTTAACTAAGTTTCTTTCTTTAGGTCTTTACTTTTATAGTCCTTTATAAAGTATCTTAGTTTCCTATATTTATAATATACTATATCTTTTTTCTTTTTTAATTAGTAGTCTTTTGCGTAGTAGCTTAGCTTACTATAGCTAAAGTACGTAAAGTCTTTATTTTTCTTCTTCTTCTTATCCTTATTTACGTTAAGGACTATAGAGTCTCCCTTATTGTAATTCTAGGTATAACCTCTATACTTATTCTTCTTCTATTCTTAAAGATTATTATTAATCTATATTGCCTATTACTTTAGGGCTTCTAGTGTCCTTAGTTTTTCTATATAGATTATTTTGTATTAAATCTTAGAGTTTAGTCTTTGCTTAAATTGTAATATTAAGGCTAACTTATTCATTTCTATATTCTATAATAGTTACTTAAATTATAATACATACTTAGGAACACTCTAACTTTATATAAGCTTTTCTAGCTACTCTTTAGCTTATTAGGTAATATCTATATCCTTAAATACTACTCTTATTTATTTAGTAAAGTATTTATAACTTCTAAAAATAGCTCTAGTTTTATCTTTCTAGGTTATTAGAGAATATGTTGTATAATCTATCTAGTAAGGTTTATACTATCTTATTATATCTTCTTTAAGGTACAACCTAATATATATTACTTTCTTTTCTTCTATATTAAAGTGTAGTACTTATATATCTATCTAGAGTTATACTAAAGCTATAAAAAGTCTTAGTTTCTCCTTTATTCTATTAAACTTCTTAAGGATAGGTATCTTTAGTAGTTTCTTTGTCGCACTTATTACTAAGCGTTACGTAATTAGTTCTATCTAATTCTAGCCTTTAATAATTACTTTAATCTATACCTTATTCTACTTTATATAATCTTGTAGTTCTTTGTTCTACGTCTCTAATATATTAATTACTATTTTTATATCTTCTTTGTCTAAGATTAAATTGTTAATTTAGTCCTTAATTATTTCCTATACAGTACTATTAGACTTATAACTACTCTTAGGGGCTTTACTTATTTTAGTTAAACTTCCTTCTATTGTATTAGCTAGACTATACCCTACTTACGCTTTACTTCTTACAATAACTAAATTAGTAAAGTATAATAGGCCTCTTATCGTTAACTACAGGGGCCTATATTAAGGTTAGTAGATTAGGAGTTAATAGTAAAAGTTTAGGTTGTAATCTATAATAACTATTAAATAATAGAAGATGTTTTGCAACTATCTTGTATTAGCGTTCTATAGTTAAAGGATTAAATTACTAATACTATCCTAATAATACGTATTACTACTAACTATATACTTATACTTCTTAGCTAGCTTTATACTTTGTATTTACTAAGATTGCAAATTATAAATTTATTACGTGCACGAATTTGTACTTTGTGTTTACTAAGATTGTAAATCGCGAATCTATTACGTGTCTAGGTTGTAGTTAGTTTCCTAGTTAAGTTTATTGCCTTACGGGTTGTATGTGTTGTCGTTATCTATAAGGGGGCTAATTAGTTCGAGTTAGATTCCTCTTGTTACAGCCGTAACAGTAGTAGTAATTAAAAAAAAAAAAAAAAAAAAAAAAAGTAAAGATAAAAGAAACTACTAATATAATAGACTTACTAATAAAGACTTAAAAAGAGAAAAGCTCTAAACTCTATTAATTTCTACTAAAAGACTAGTAAAAAATAAAAAGACTACTATAGTTACCTTTAAAAAACTATAGAGTAATAAAGAAAAAACTAATATAAAAAGTATAAAGTATACCTAGTTTAATATATATAGTTATAATAGCTATATAATAATAAATATAATAGAATAAAACTAAAAATAGTAGTTTATTTAGAAATACTTACTAGTTATAAGTATAAAGAAAGCGTATAAAAACTAATAAGAATATAACTCTAAGAATATAAAGTTTATACTATTTTAGAAATAAATAACGTAATATATAAGTATAGTAAAAAGAATATCTATATAAAATAAATAGTAATATCTTATAAGAAAAACGTAATAGATTAATAAAGCTTAACGTAGTTAGTAAGTAAGTTACGCGTATAAGTAAGTTATATACTCTAAAATATACTAAAAAAGTTAAAAAATAGCTTCTTAAATCTTAATAGTAGCTTAATAAAATAAACTAAAAATATAAGTATAGCTTTTTATATATATTTTTAGTTTATTTTAAATTTTTAAGCTTTATAGGTTCTATTATTCCTAAGATATAATATTTTAGGTTCTAATTTTCTAGATTTTTTAATTATCTAACTTTATAGTAAGGACTACTTAATATATTTTATTTAAACTTAAGTATTAGTCTTAAAATAAGTATATAAAGTTATTATAGTCTTAGCTTTACTTAGACTTTAAGCTTACGTAAAAGAAGTAGTATATATAGTAAGTAGAGAATATATTTTTTTTCTTTCTTAAGATACTTAATATAACTTATATACCTAATAATATATATATCTTAGAGCTAGTTTATAATAATTAAGTATCTTTATAAAAGTATAATAGACTAAGTATCTAATAACTTTATAGATCTCTTAATATTAGAGAATATCTATCTTAAACTATATTAATAATAAGGTATCTAATAAGTAGAAATAGTAACAATATAAAAACTTTAAGAGGAGCTACATACTCTTTTAATATACTAGATAGACTTATATAAATACTTAGTACTTCTAGATATAGCTATCTTACTACGAGTTAATATACTAATAGTTAATACACTACTAGTTAATATACTACCTTAAGATAAGATAACCTTAGCCTTAATCCTAATATAAATCTATTCTAAACGTAAGCTACTTCTAATAGGTAAACTTTTCTTAGGCGATAAAGTATACTTTTAAGCCTAAAAGGTTACCTTTACCTATAAGCTTATAACTAATATAGACTTTATTAGAAGGCTAAGAGAGTAATTTATATATATTTAAGCTAACCTAAGCCTATATGTATAGAAAGAGGTTACTATATACTACGAGGCTAGTAAGTATAATATAGATTAGGATCTCTAACTCTTTATAAAGTACCTAACGTTTATATATAAAGATAATTATAGCTAAGAATACGCTTTAGTAGAGCTAGACTATATCTAGTAAAGAGCTAAGAAATAGTTTATAGAGTTCTTTATACAATTTAAAACACTAATATATAAAAGTAGTAGATACTACTAAGATAATAAATATTATATTACTAAACTCTATAAAGTATTAAACTAGAATATAAACGTAGTTACTATAAATTAGTGTATCTCTTATACTTTATTTAATAAGGCTATAGTAACATATTAGTTAATAGCTATAGACCTAGAAACCTACTACTATAACTATAGAATTATACTTCTAATAGCCTTAAAGCGTAATAATAATAGAGATACCTTAATAATAGGTATTAGTGTAATAAATACGTTATAGAAAGATAAGAACTCTAAGAAAAGAAACTAGAACCTAAAAAGGCGTACTAATTAGATTCTAGACCTCTTATTCTAGTAGTACTATATAGTAAGCTACTATATACGCTATAGTAAAATAGGTTATATAGCGCGTAAATATATAAATATAGTATCCTTATATATATTAGCTATAACTCTACTATACTAACTTAATAAAGAAACTACTAAGGTTTCTTTAGAAAACTAACTTCTCCTAACTAAAATCCTAGCTAGGAGGTAGAGTAAATATACTTAGTAAGAGTTAATTAGCTAGATTAGTAGGATTTAAATATTCTAGAAAATATAGTACTTTTCTAGTAAGTAATAAATAAACTTCTATTTAAAATATAAATGTTTTTAAACTATAGTACGTTTATATAGGTACTAGTTAATATAAAGTATAAGTATTTTAGTATAGTAAGTAAAGAAGTTACTAAGTAAGTAGAGACTAAGTTTATTAGCGTTCTACTAAGAGCTCTATAATATTATAGTAAGCTTACTAAAAGATATAGTAATTACTAGAGTAGTAATCTTATACTATAACCTAGATAGGTAGTAGTCTTAACTACTTGTATATATAATACTAGGATTAAACTAAGACCTAATTTTAGGAAAACCCTAGTTATAATATAAAGGAGCTATACTAGATATAGACTAGAAAATAATAATAATCTATAAAGTAGGTAATATAGTTATAAAAGAGTACTAATAGTAATAACTACTAAGTAAAATAGAAGTAATTTATAGCCTACGTATAAAAGAATTAAAACTATCTAAGTAAAAAAAAAATAATATAAAATACTCTTACTATATAATAAATATTAGAGAAATTATAACTATACTAAACTTAAAAAGAAGATATATAGAAAGTAGACAAATAAGATTACTTAAAGAGTTAAGTAATTTTAAATAGCTTTTTAATAAAGAAAGTACTTATAGATTACTTTTATACTAGAGATATATAGACTACTATATTTACCTAGAACTAAAGAGTAATAAAAGACTAGTAGAGCTACTATAAAGCTCTCTTTATAATATATCTAGAGAAAAATTACTAAAGCTTAGGTACTAGCTAACTAAACTTATAGATAAGAGTTAAATACGTACTAGCGCTTTATCTATAAGCGCCCTAGTCTTACTAGTTAAAAAACTAAAAAGTAGATAGAAGCTATACGTAGACTATAAGGGCTTTAATAAAATTACTACGCTAGACTAATACTTTTTACTACTAATTAAAGAAACGCTATGTATACTAAGCTTAGCTAAATAGTTTACTAAAGTTAATATATAAGTAGTATTCTATAAAATCTAGATTATAAAAGGTAATAAGTACTTTATAGCTTTTTATATATAGTTTAGACTATTTAAATAGCTAGTATACTCTTTTAGGCTTATAGGTATACCTATAATATTTTAATAATATATTAATAGTATACTTAAAGAGATACTAGAGGTTTTTATAATAGTATACCTAGATAATATACTAATTTACTTATTAGAGTTATAAAAAGACTATTTTAATAAAGTTAAGTAAGTACTATAGCTCTTAAGTAAAGCTAAACTCTACTTTAACTTTAGTAAAAGTATATTTATAATAAAAGAAGTTAAATACCTAGGATATATTATAGAAGTAGAAATAGTAATTTACTTAGACTCTAAAAAGATAAAAGCTATCTAAGAATAAGAACTCTTTTACTTACTATATAGTATCTATATATTCTTTAGATTTACTAACTTTTATAGAGAATTTATCTCTAACTTTTTAAAAGTAGTAGTACTACTATACTATCTTATAAATAAGAATATACTATTTTAGTAGTAAAAGGAGTAAGATAAGGCCTTTTTAGTATTAAAGTTAGTATTTATTTTAGGCCTAATCCTTATATAATAAGACTTATTAAAAGATATAGTTATAGAAGTAGATTATTTAAGTAAGGCCTTAAGAAGATACCTATTACAATAAATTAAAAGAGTATTATACTCTATTACTTACTACTCTATAGTATTAATAGTAGAATAATAAAACTATACTATTTATAATAAGGAAATAAAAGTAGTACTTAGTTACTTAGAAGTATAGAGAGTAAAACTATAGAGTATATATTACTTATTTACTATCCTAATAGACTATAAAAACTTAGAGTATTTTATTATAGCTAAAGAACTCTTAGAATAGTAATATAGATAAGCTAAGAAACTATTATACTTTTAATTTTACTTGTAGTATAAGCTAAGTAAACTAGTATCTAAGCTAGATACGCTAAGCTATTATAAATAAAATTAAGTAGAGATAGAAATAAAAATAGTACTATTAATACGTTTAGTCTTAATCTATATAGTTAAAATAGTAGATTAGAGTACTAAGAGTAAGAGCTTAAAAGAGACTTATATCTTTATAAATCTTTATATATAAGAACTCTAGAATAAAGCTATAATATAATACTCTATATATAAAGTACGCTTAGAAGTAGTACGTAATAGTAATAGATTATTTCTAATAGAAGCTAATACAATATAATAAATTAGAGATTATAGTATTATAGTATATAGAGTACTCTTATAGTAAGGCGTTACTTAGCTACTATTATAGAAACTACTAATAATAATAGTAATCTAGTAAGTATATAAGTTAAACCTAGCTAGATACCCTAGCTATAACGCTACGTTTAGAATAATTTAGTATAATTATTACTAAGATAATATAATAGGCTACTTATCGTTAACTATAAGTACTTATCTAAAAAGAGTTAGTAGATTACAAAGTAATAGTAAAAGCTTAGAAGTAATCTATAATAACTATAAGTAATAGAAGATATTTTGCAACTATCTTGTATTAGCGTTCTATAGTTAAAGGATTAAATTACTAATACTATCTTAATAATACGTATCCTACTAACTATATACCTAGGCTTCTTAGCTAGCTTTATACTTTATATTTACTAAGATTATAAATTATAAATTTATTACGTACTTAGCTTTATACTTTATATTTACTAAGATTATAAATTATAAATTTATTACGTGTCCCTAATATAGTTAGTCTCTTAATTTAGTTTGTTTCTCTATAGATTATATACGTTGTTATTATCTATAGTAAAGCTAATTAGTTTAAATTAGTTTTCTCTTGTTATAACTATAATACTATTCTCTTCTCTAGATAGGTTCTTATTTCTCTATCCTAGGCCTAAAGTTATTAGTCTAGTTTCTTTGTTTATTTCTAGTTCCTTATTATTCTCTATATCTTTACGCTCTAATTATAATAAACTCTTTCTTATTACTTGTATTATTTATAATAGGGTTAAAATATTTCCTTATACCTATTATACTTAACTAAAGCTTACTTATCTTGTATTTTTAAAAGATAGTAAACACTATAATAAGTATATCTTAGCTAATATTTAATATAAATATACACTATTAGGTGTTTCTCTTATAGAATATACGTATTTAATTCTTATATAGTTTCTTCTTACTAAATTATATAAAGTAAGCTATTAACTAGGCTTAAGAGATACTATTATTATAGCTTACTAAAGCTAAAGCTAAACGTAAGCTAACTCTTTATAAGCTAGTAGATCTTTATTCTTATATTAAGCGTCTTTATAAATTAAAGGCTTATAATAACGCTAAATTATCTAAATAGTCTTGTACCTTAGAAGCTAAGATAGACCTTAAAGATATAGTTTAGGCTGCTCTAGCTCTTATTATATTAGACGTTCTTAACGCCTCTCTATTTAGCGCTAGTAGTACTAATTTTCTTAGTTTACTATAAAGTAGTCTAGAGAGTTTTAACTTTAGAACTCCTTTAGTTTTTTAAAGTAATTAAGATTATCCTCTAGTTCTTATATTTTTTCCTATAGTTATCTTTTTTTATCTACTCCTATCTATTCTACTAAGTAGTAGTTTTTTCTATTATAGAATTAGTACTATAGGATTTCTTTAACTTCTTATTCTTTTTATTCTCTATACGTATCTACTTTATACACTAGTAGTTTTATATTCTATAGTACTTATTTAAGTAGAGCTACGTAGAATATTAGGTATATCTTTATCTTATTTAGTAGCTTTAATTTAAATATAACTAGTATAACTTCTTTCTTAATTTTATATAGTCTTATTTTAATATAGTCTAGTTTTAGGCTTTGTTTCTTACTTTTAATATTTTTTTATACTAACTATATATAATAGGCTGCCTATCGTTAACTATAGGTGCCTCGTTTTAAAGGGGGTTAGTAGATTACAAGGTAATAGTAAAAGCTTAGGGGTAATCTATAATAACTATAAATAATAGAAGATGTTTTGTAACTATCTTATATTAGCGTTCTATAGTTAAAGGATTAAATTACTAATACTATCCTAATAATGCGTATTATACTAACTATATACTACTAGTAATCTATCTATACAACTTTATAGATTACTACTAATTTGTTTGCACGTAACTATAGATTACTACTACGTGTCCTAGTTATAGGTAGTCTCCTAATTAAGGTTGTTACCCTACTCGTCCTATACTTTGTTAGCGCCTAGACTAGGACTAATTAGTTCTATCTCGATTTCTTCTATTACGCCTATAATACTATCTCCTCCTCTAGGTAGACCTTAGTTTGTCTATCTTAGGGCTAAGGTTATTAACCTAGTTTCTTTATTAATGTAGAGTTCTTTATTCTCTATCTCTATACCTACTAAGTCTACTCTTTGTTGTCTTTAATTAGTAGATCGTATATTACGTTATAGTATCGCTATATTCTCTTATTTCTATTGCAAGTCTTTAAATCTTCCCCTAGAGTATATTTCTTTAAAATATAGTAAGGCTTATAAGGTATATATTTATACTAATACTTGCGCATCTTATAATCTTTCTAGCGTATCTCTTATAGAGTGTAGGTTAATAATACTTATTCTTGCGTCTATACTTATTTATAATAGGGAGAGCTATTAACTATACTTAAGATAAACTATCTAAATAGATTGCTAAGGCTAAAAAAGAATGTAATTGTATTCTAAGTATATAGGTAGAAAATTACGCTCGTTTAGTTTGTCTTCGTAAGACGAAGGCCTTAAATAATAAGAAATCTATTACGTAAGCTACTCTTGTTAAGTCTAAGCTTAATTTTAAGGCTATAGTAGAGGTTATTCTTATTACGTTAAGCGTTCCTATTGCCTCTCTATCTAGTAGTAATAATGTTAGTTCTCTTAGTTCGCTACTAGGCGTTCTAGGGGATTTTAACTTTAGAAGTCTTCTAGTTTCTTAGAGTAATTAAGATTGTCTTCTAGTTCCTATGTTTCTTCCTATAGTTGCCCTTTCTCGTCTATACCTATCTATTTTACTAGGTAGTAGTTTTTTCTATTATAGAACTAGTATACTAGGATTTTCTTAACTTCTTATTCTTCCTATTCTCTATACGTATCTACTTTGTATACTAGTAGTTCTATATTTTGTAGTACTTGTTCTAGTAGGGCTATATAGAATATTAGGTGTATCCTTATCTTATTTAGTAGCTTTAATTTAAATATAACTAGTGTAACTTTTTTCTTGATTTTGTATAGTCTTATCTTAATATAGTCTAATTTTAAACTAGGTTGTTTACTTTTAATATTTTTTTATACTAACTATACTTTTTCTTTTTCTCTAAATTAAAGTCCTTCCTTATACTTCTTGTTATAGTACTTTGCTATTTAATTATACAGGAATTCTATATCCTATCTTAATTAGTCGTATATATCTCTAAGTCTATTAGTAAAGTTTTCTCCTCTTAGAGACTAAGATATCTAATTTCTTAGTATCTAGTATACGTTAGGTTCGAATCTATAGTTTGTAAAGAAGGGTAATACTCTTATTACTATATTCTTTATACTGTTGTATGCTAATTGTGCTATAGGTAGTAGCTATACCTAATTGTTCTAGTTGTAGTTAAGGTAGTATCTTAAGTACTGTTCTACTATCTAATTTATTTATTCTAACTATCTATCTATTTATAGATAATATACTATAGATATTGCGTATTATATTCCTAATTGCGCTATTATCGTTCCTTATAGTTTTAATGTAAATTGTATATCTCTATCTATAATAATCTTATCTAGTAGTCTATGTTAACTAATTATAGTTCCTAGAACTTAGTATATAGTAACCTCTATCCTACTTTTTTTCTTATATAGTCTAAAGTATATATACTTTGTAAGTTTATCTACTATTGTTAAGATTCTATTATATTTAACTCCTAATATTAGATCTTTAGACTTAGGTAACTTTATAATAAAGTCTATTGTAATAACTCCCTATAGTTGTTCTAGTACTTCTACTAGTTGTAGTATTCTATATAGTATATATCTATTGTATTTATTTCTTTAATATTCTATACAGTCTTGTAGTACTTCTATTACTAATTATCTTGCTTTTAGAATATAGTAATCTTGTAGTAATCTATCTAATATTTTCTTAATACCTTAGTAACTATATACTAGTAATTTATAGAATTGTTGTATAAATTCCTTTTAAATTTTTCCTAGAATATATATTCTTCTATATACTTGTGTAAATCTATCTTAGATTTTAAGTTTCTCTATTTCTTTAGATACTTCTTGTGTTATTTTCTAAATCTATTTATCTAGCTCGCTACTCTTTCTCTTAAGTGTTGCAGCTATTTTAGGTGTATTTAGGACTAAATATCCTTCCTTATTCTTAACTAGAACTATACTAGTAGCGCTTACTTCTTCTTATAAGTCTAGTCTTCTACTTAGAGCGTCTATAAATTAGTTATCCTTCTCTTTTATATATATTATTTCTATATTAAATATTAATAGAAACTCCTACTATCTTGTATAGCGTTATAATAGCTCTTTATTTATTATAAATCTTATAAGATTCTTATAGTCTATATAAACCTTTATCTAGTACTTTACTCTTTATAAGTATACTCTCTATTATTTAAATACTTTGTAGATTACTAGTATCTCTTTGTTATAGATTAGGTAATTAAGTTCTACTATTTTTATCTTCTTAGAGAAGTATTTAACTAAGTATTTCTTTTTAGTCTCTAGGTTTTCTTATATTAGTGCTATTCTGTAGACTAAGTTTAATACGTCTGTTTTTACTATCGCTAGTAGTTCTAGGTTATATATTCTAATAACTAGGTTTTCTATAAACTTCTTTTTTATTCTTTTAAATACTTTATTGCATTCTTTTATCTATTTAAATACTATATCTTTTTTTATAAGTCTTGTAATTAGCTCTATATCTTTAGAGTATCTTACTATTAACTTTCTATAAAAGTTAGCTAGCCTATAAAATTATTGTACCTCTTTTAGGTTCTTTAGTGTTAGCTATTCGTTAATTAAGTTAATCTTTTCTAGGTTAATTTTAATTTTTCCTAGTTTAATAATAAATCTAAGGAAATCTATTTCCTTTATATAGAACTCGCATTTTCTTATCTTAAGAAATATTTTAGCTTCTACTAGTTTCTTTAGCACTTTGTGCATATATTATACGTATTCTTCTTCTATTTCTAAGAATATAAAGATGTTGTCTAAGTACGCAAATATAAATATATCTAAGTATTCTCTTAGTACTATATTAATTCTCTCCTAGAATACTACTAGTGCGTTTATTAAACTAAATAGTATAACTAAGTATTTATATAGTCTATATTGTATTCTAAACGCTATTTTCTACTTATCTCTTTTCTTAATTCTAATCTAATAGTATACGTTTTATATATCTAGTTTTATAAAGATCTTTGCTCTTTATAGCTTATCTTGTATTTTATCTATTTGTAGTAGTAGGTATTAGTTCTTATTTATAATTGCGTTAGTTTTTCTAAAATCTACGTAGGGTCTTTTATTACTTATCTCTTTTTTATCTACAAATATTAATCTATATACTACTAAGGATTTAGATTCTTTTATCTATCCTTTCTTTATTATATTTTGTATAAATAATCGTTTAATCTTAGATTCTTCTTTTATTTTTTAGTAGACTAGACTCTATCCTATATTCTTTTTTTCTTCTAGTTCTATTACTAAGTCCTATAGTTAGTATTCTAGAAGGTAATCTTCTAGTTCTATAAGCTGCTTTTCCTATTTCTTATATTCTTTTAGGAATTCTCCCTTATAGGTGCTTATATTAGCTTTTAGCATGTCTATTTTATTGTAACTAATTTTTCCTATTCTTTAATTAATGTATAGGTTAGTTATCTATAACTATAGTATACCTAATATTATATCTTGTTTATTATTAATTGTTGTTATATCTATAACTATATTCTAGATTTCTAGTCTTTCTAACTTTAGTATTAAGGGTACTATCTCGAACTGTATAGGTTTTTAGAATCGTTTTCTTTTAATCGTACTTAGTTATTAAGAGTATTTCTTCGTTGTGTACTTTATTCCCTATATTTCTACAAACTTCTTTAATATAAAGTTTCTTGTAGCTCTACTATTAATTATTAATTGTACTTTCTTTCTTTAGTATATACTTGTTTTTATAATATGTAGGCCTCCTATACCTTCTAGCCTTTCTTACTTTAGTAATTTATTAAATTATCTATCTTTCTAGGGCTATAGGCCTACTTTAAGTTTATATTCTTTGTATTTTAGATACTTGTTGTATATATATTTGTACTATAGTCCTCCTTAGACGCATTTCTTAGATAATTTTAGGCTAGGTCTTACTACTATATATCTATCTTCTAGGATTATTTCTTATCCTTAGATATCTTCTACTATAATTACTCTTGTGTAGTTATAGCCTCTTTTCTTTATAAGCTATACGTTGTTATTTACTTTAGAGTTTCTATATATAATACAATTCTTGTCTAGGTATAATATCTATAATACTTTAAAGTATACTA